>JAJKFJ010020976.1:0-23424 GCA_027382625.1 Tetmemena sp. SeJ-2015
CATTAAGCAACACTTTGATAATCTATCTTCAAATCAAGTCTTTGACATAATTACAGTGATGAGTGAGCTTCCTTAACTTCTATAAAGAATATCAGACTTTGTCCGATACAACCTACATTTTTGGAGTAATAGGCACCCTTCACCCTAAGAGATGCTCAAACAGCAATACTTCTTTCTACTAATGAATATTAAAAACTTAGAACACATTTTGTTACAGCCACAGCTCACTAGTAATAAATGTTAATTATTGTTTGATCGAGGGGAAGCAAAACCTAATCTAGATACAGTTCTAGAGAAAAAATGCAATATATAGAATAAATTACACATTGATTAAATGAATTATTTTTTTTAGTTTAATGAGGGATTCAACTCCAACATGATCATCGTAAATAGCACCTTCACCTCAGTCTGAGTTCTAGTTTTTTTTGGTTGGTTTGAGTAATTGTCTGTTGAGGGTAGACTTCTTCTGAATATTGTTATAACTAAGAATGATGTGAACTTGGTTCTTGAGGTTTTTAAAAATAATGGAAAATGGAAGCATACTGTTGTAACTGTTTGAGCTTTGCAGTGAAGAAGAGTTTCTGATGATGAAGAGAAATAGCTGATTTGCCCTAGATGGTTGCCTCATCGACTGCCATCTTCTAGTTGTATTAGATGTGTTGTGGTAGCAGTTTTTAGAGGACATTTAAATATAGAGTAATTTAAAGCGAAAAGTTATAATGAATCATAGTACAAGCATAATATATTTATAAGTAATCCAATCAATGATCATATATTCATATTCAACCAGTAATCATGAAATTTAATGAGTTCTTTTTTTAGAGAAGAAAAACAGAGCTCTCAGCCTTCTAAAAATTAAAATAAACCAAAGAGAGCCCCATAAAATCAGATAACTCTTTAACTCGATTATTTTTTAAAAAATTATATGGCCACAAAGTTTTTTAGAACTAGCCATCTTAAACTGATATCTAAAGGAAGCCAAGAGTAGAGGACTTCAAATATATGGAGTTATACATAATATTTAAATTATCAAAAATCTTAAAATATATTCTTCTCCATGGGTTTGTAATTTTAAAATATCTCAAAATAATTTTACTTATCACATCATTTTTAGCCTTTATGAAACTTTTTTTCTTCATATTTATTAATGAATTCTCTGATTTATGTTAAAGTTCTTGTTCCACGATATCATTTTTGTAGTTAAATTGAACGTGGGCAAAGTATTTTTCTAAGTAATGGAATTGAGATGAATATGGAGCATTGAAGAATGCTACCCATTCTTTTACATTGACGTGACTTGAGGTTGTCAAAAAAAAACCAAGTATTGATTTATCTTAAAATTCATCTTTAAATGAATTTTATGATGTCTTGAAATTTTGTTTGTGAAGTTCTTGATTTGAAGACCCTCCAATCTATACTTCATGTTGATGCATTCAATTACAGAAACCGTTGGCTCCTAGATGTTTTAATTTAAGAGCTTCAAGTTAAATTCTTTTAGTCCAATACTTATATACTAGTGAGAATGGATTAATTATAACTGAATAGAGATAAGTATTAATTTTTCATAATCTTGAGCCTGTTGAAATTCTTCATAGAGTTTGGTTCCTTAATCTCTCAGATTTATAGATTTGAAGTGTTACTGTGTTCTTAATACTCTGATAATATATTGCATGGAGGTTGTAGATGAGATCAATAGAGCAAATTGATATTAATCTATAAGGATTCTATCTATGAAACATTACGGGGATATGCAACGTGGACTTAGCTTTATTATCTCCACTTTAAGTATATTCGTAACCTTATCTTTTCTTGTTTACTCTGAAGCTAGATCAAGGACTTCCATACCTGGATCAAGGACTTCCATACCTGGATCAAGGACTTCCATACTCAGATAAAGTATTTGCCTGCCTTCATGAAGTACTTTGAGCCTGAACCTAAATTGTTAATAGAGAAAGTATAGAATCTTAAAACTTTAATAGCTTGCACATTCTATTGTATCATTAATAGTTGTATAATGATAATTTTGACTTTATTTTGTATGTTTCTTAAATAGAGTTAAATACAATTATAATTTTAAATTGAGATTAATTTTATGAAGGAATAAAGAGTGTTAATAATACGTTTTACAGAACCATAATATTTAAGCAATTACAATAATTTTATAGTGGTCAAAATTTTTTAAGTAAGATAAATGGCCAGATTATCGACTAGAAAATGAATCAAACTTTAATCATTTAACTATCAATAATTTGAACTAAGATATATAGAAGCAACTCAATTATCTACAAGGAAAGAAAAATGATTCATTATTTATTACTCTTAAAATTAAGAGTTATTTTAAATATTTTCTTCAACGACTTAATCAACAACTACAGCATCTGCAACTATAAACATAACATTATAGTAATCTCGGAGGTGGAAAGTGTCCAAGACTAGTAAGGTATCCCTCTCGAACAACAAAGAATAATCTTCATAGGCAATCTCAAAATATTTGTAAAGTATTCTTAGATTTTAATTATTTTGGACATCATCATCATGCACAAGATTTGCAATTTGAGGATGGAAACTATAAGTGACTATAGCACTAAAAAGGAGTCTTCTCTGACCCTGAGCAGCCAACAGCTTTGAGTGGCGAAACAAAAACTAATAGGTAGACTAACGTAGTTTTCATAATGAAATTGATCTTGAGGAGCAAACTCCCTCATTGAGTTTAAAAAGTAATGCACTATCTCTAATTTAATATTTAGCACTTTTCTCTTGAAAACTATCTTGATTAGGTTTTGCATACCTCAGATCATATGCAATAATATCCATCATAAAGTAAAAGATAGACGTTGATAAGGATTTATATAATTATTAAATTGCTTTAATTTAATTAGTTGTGGGAGATTGAGCTCACGAAGGCGTTCTATATTGTTTTTAAGCAATATTTTACATTTATCGTTTGATTTTTTAAATTGTAGAAATATAATCAACTTTTTATTAGTTAACGAATTACTAATAAATTAATTAAGGATTACCCTAAGGGGTATTCAGGGCAGTAGTCATATAACAGTAAGTAAAAAAGAATTAATAAAGATTAGAAGCAAAATTTTAAATATAGAGATTAACTAAAGATGTATTTTTTGGATTTGAAGGAATATACAGTTATATTCAAAAAGTAGGATAAATACACACTCATAGAGTGAACAGGCTGAGCGTAGAACTTGCTTGTATGTGGTTTTATCTTGTAGTTTACCTCCTCTTAGGCCTTCTCTCACACTCATTCTCTGTGCTGAATTGAACTTCAGTGTTCATTGCTTTCGAGATAACATGCTCACTGTAGATGTAGGTGTAGGGCATTCTCCTCTCAGCATTTTGAGCACACTTTATTCGCGAACAGTAGTAAATACTCTGAGCTTGAGCGAAATCTTGTTCGATAATGAGTCATTGCTCTCAGTGTTAGTGAATGACATTTTCCATTAATAATTGTAGAAATAGAAATGAATTAAGAAAACTTAATAAGTTAATCACTTCAGTCTTAAAAACTAATTAAGAATTGTTAAAAAACTTAATTTTTTAATGCAAACAGTCTTAAATCCATTCTTAAATAATTTCTCTCTAAAGAATTACAGTATATCTATACTCAATTAATTTCTAACCAGTCTTAATTTATGTTTGCGCATTCTTAATTAGTTTTTAAGACTGAAGTGATTAACTTATTAAGTTTTCTTAATTCATTTCTATTTCTACAATTATTAATGGAAAATGTCATTCACTAACACTGAGAGCAATGACTCATTATCGAACAAGATTTCGCTCAAGCTCAGAGTATTTACTACTGTTCGCGAATAAAGTGTGCTCAAAATGCTGAGAGGAGAATGCCCTACACCTACATCTACAGTGAGCATGTTATCTCGAAAGCAATGAACACTGAAGTTCAATTCAGCACAGAGAATGAGTGTGAGAGAAGGCCTAAGAGGAGGTAAACTACAAGATAAAACCACATACAAGCAAGTTCTACGCTCAGCCTGTTCACTCTATGAGTGTGTATTTATCCTACTTTTTGAATATAACTGTATATTCCTTCAAATCCAAAAAATACATCTTTATATATAACTTACTTCAGATTTAAAAAATATTAGTAATGGAGTTTTTTTTCTCCATTAACTCTATGGGCCCTCCTGATTAATTTTCAATTTTAATAATTCCCAAGCCCGCCCACCAACCAAAACGTGCAAGAAAACTACAAACTAGGTAAATAAATATCCTTCTTAATATTCTATAGATATATTTTAGAATCAAGTCAAGAAAAATAAAAAGTCAAAATATTTCAGGAGCTATATAAGATGGAGTTCCACAGAATAAAAATAAAAATAATAATTATTCTGAAAAACATGGAGTAAATCAAAAATTGTGTCATTATTTTAAATCCTTACTTTGCTTTCTTTTTGGTTTTGTGTTTGCCGAGGGTGGTGGATAGGCCTGGGAATTATTAAGATAGAAATTTAATAAGTGGGCGTTGGGATATGCGAGAGAAAAATTCTCCATTACTAAAATTCGTAATGTGATGTAAATTAATATAGCATATGTCTTTATTTATAATTTTGCTAATTAATTCCTTATTGATATTAAGACTCACAGTTATATATCTAATGGATGAGTTCCCTATTGGCCCTATTTATTATTTTTAATTCCCATTACGCTATTAACTACATTCTTAATATAGTTTTTAAAATTTCAAAAATCAAACGATAAATGCATAATATTTTTGGAGAATGAGTGATTTTTATAATTCTAAAGCTGATATGTGAGCTATAATCTCTACTTATATAATTAAGGGAAGATATATGATAAAGAATGGTGGCGGTTAATAAATCACAATAAAAGATTAGAGTGACTCGGATTAATTTTGTATGTCTCGTCTTAATGGTAATAGGACATCTAGTCCTATCATTAAAACAATTATTTTTCATAGGGAGTACTTCATCATTAGATTATTCCATTTAATAATTGCATTTGATCTTATAGGTTAATTAGGTAAAAAAATGGTTACTGCAGATACTGAACTACTTACATAATTAATAAAGACAATTAGTTACATCATTATGTACCTTATAATATATACTTACTTTTTTATATATAAAAGTAAAATATTTGCCAATATTCTAGATTTAAGCAGGATTTTTCAAAATTTAAACTGATACAGTGACTGTTGACCTACGTTAGCGGAGAGCAGGCTGAGTTTCCTGATGGAGCGGTTTTTATGTAGTCGCCATTTTTTTAAAGTTCTATATTCTGCCGAAATTTAATTGATAGACCGAATTTTAATAAAATAATTAAGAACATCTCTAAACTTTTAAATTTACCGGATTGGTTTATTGGTTTTTTGGGTTTATATTCGGGCGTACCCATCTCTACGACGGCACCTGAATTTCCACTAATCCATAATCCCGCAACTAAACTTAGAGATCAGGTCCACCAGGGTGCCACCGAAGTCCAACATGTACGATCTCCCCCTCTGAGCACCAACAGTATAGGAAAACGGAGTGTGATCCATGGCCAGAGCCCCCTAGGGAGGGTTCGAACCCTGCCGGTGACCAGAGACGGTGTGCCTGTGTGAGACAGTGTTTGCAGTGAGGACTTAGTAAGGATGAGTAGAGCAGCAGGAGTAGTGAATGACAGTTTAAGAGGTCACCGGCAGGGTTCGAACCCTCCCTAGGGGGCTCTGGCCATGGATCACACTCCGTTTTCCTGATACTGTTGGTGCTCAGAGGCGAGATCGTACATGTTGGACTTCGGTGGCACCCTGGTGGACCTGATCTCTAAGTTTAGTTGCGGTGGATTAGTGGATTAGTGGAAATTCAGGTGCCGTCGTAGAGATGGGTACGCCCGAATATAAATCAATCCACCAATAAACCAATCCGGTAAATTTAAAAGTTTAGAGATGTTCTTAATTATTTTATTAAAATTCGGTCTATCAATTAAATTTCGGCAGAATATAGAACTTTAAAAAAATGGCGACTACATAAAAACCGCTCCATCAGGAAACTCAGCCTGCTCTCCGCTAACGTAGGTCAACAGTCACTGTATCAGTTTAAATTTTGAAAAATCCTGCTTAAATCTAGAATAACTTATTAAAAATTGGGTGATAATCTTCCCTTTGATAGCCCATTCAACGATTTTATGTTAAATTTACCATAGAATAAACTAGAGAATACAGAATTAATAATTACCTGTTAAAAATTCTAATGCAGAGGCTTTTTATTTATTATTTTACTAAAAACTATCTGCCAAAACTTGATATACTACTTATAGGAAAGAATATTTAACTTACTATAACTAAATATTAAATAAGAAAACTAATTGATTTATTCATTAATAAAATTATACATGAATAAATGATGGTCTCAAGGCTCCAACCCTTCTACAAATAATAGGGGAGCAAAACAAGCTCTCCCTATTTTTCTGTTGATTCACTTGAGTAAAATCAACGTTTATGGCTTAAAGTCAACATTCTAAGCTTCAAAGTATAGTGGAAAAATACAAGTACATTGACTATCATCAAAGCCCTCGCTAAATCTATCCAAAAATAACTCCCTTAGTTTTTAAAGAGAGTCTTTCTACTTTTCTTTATTCTCTGAGAAGCATAGATCTTATTATAAATGTGATGGTATTGATAAAAGTCTTCCTCACTTTCCTTGTCTTCTTTCTTGAAGCAATGTTACGCACAAATATTTTATAAATAATAACAACGCTTGCTAGACGAACGGAAGTCTCGCTTGTTATGTGCTAAACTTAGGGAAGCCATAAGGCCATTACCGTGGTAGTTGTTTTTTTCATGAGTTGATGTTTTGTTTAATTAATTCAAACTAATTAAAACACATCAACTCATTCGAGGCAGTAGCTGACTAAGTTGTAGACATCACTCACCTCATCCCACTGGTCCTCATCGTCCTCAGAGGCGTCTTAGTAATCAACACTTCCTCTGTATAGTTGGCTTTTCTTCATCAGAAGCTGATGTTGTTCCTTTTCTTTGAATTCTAGGGCCATCTGATTCCATAATTCCTTATCCAAATTCATGAGATTGTAGGCAATCTCATTAGTAACTGGAATCTTGGTTCGGCCTTTCAGTGATTTTATTTTTTTGTGTTGAAAACCTATGAATAGAAGGAAGAGGGTTAGGTCAACTGATTTTGGACTTAGGGAATTGTTTGCAAATCTGCCAAACACAACAAATTTTGCTCACAATTTTAGGGTTTCTGCCTGGTTCGGTGGTAAGTCTATCAAATATTTTGGTTTATAGAGCCCTCATTTAAGTTTTTTGAATGTTGTCAATTTTTTGTTGTTTCCCTTTATCTTCTCATTCTTGTTTGGGATTGAGTAGTTTTTGAGGAGGGTTAAATTTCTTATAGTTACCTGAGTTTAAGAGACTTATGTTTTAAGTTCTTGACTGTTTATATAAGAGGTTGTTATGGGTTGGGGCTTGAATTATTGTTAAATCTGCCCTTGTTACATCATATTTGCCTTTATAGTTGAGTGTGCAGTCTAATGTTGGTTCGCGTTTACCTTATCTGGTTGAGTTATTAAATTGCTTTATTAAGGTTGTCTAACAGTTATCAAATAGGTATTTAGAATTTACTAAATTTTTTTGGAAAATAAAGCTAAATACATTTTCTTTGAGAACTAATTATTATTTAACACCCCTTTAATGACTGAATGAACTGATTAGGGATCTTCATTCATAAAAGTCGTCTAAAATGTTTTATCACCAATCACTTGTTTTAAATGATGCAATGATCTTATTTCATCTTTAGTTTATGTTGATTGGTTGAGTGCCTCTATTAGTATCTTAGTATTCCTTCTCTTATAAACTACTTCAAGTAGTTTTTAAACATCCATAAGTTGCTGCATTTAAAGCTGTTTCATTCCTTGAATGATTTAACTTTTCGATTAGTTGCTGACTGCAATATAAACTGACTATAGTATCCCTCTTGTCCTTGAGATTCTTCCTCTCATCCATTGATACTGACTTTCTGAATTAACATTACATGAGATAATTACTTTCGAGTTCCATCTAAATCGGACGTTGTAGCCACAGCATTCCACAGGACTCAGCACCAAAACACCACTGTGCCACTATAGAGTTCGTCCAATTTTTCGACAGATATTCCTCTCTTGAAATTTGTTAGTCCTATCTGCTTAAATATTTTCTCATACTTGTCATGAGTGTCACTCTCGCTGAAGATAATGAGTGGAATGTGCTTCGCAAATTTTTTCAATTAACTGAATGGTGTGATCTGCTCTCTCCGATTGCTTCCTAAAAATTTCTATGTCTCCTCCAAGGTCTTGCTGGATTCCAGATAAATACTCGACTTCACTCTGAAACGAAAGAATCTTTGTTTGACCTAGAGTTTTCTAAATAATCCTTTTAATCCCAGGGTCGCATTTCGCGCTGAACAAGACGCACTAAATCAAAGTCATGTCCCATATTCCAAAAATCTTAGCTTAGACTACTTTGAATGGATGAGCTGAAATGATTAAGTCAGACTCATCTACTATAGTTATCTAGTGAGGATTCTTTTATCCATAAAAGTTCTCTGTAGTTTCAATGCTCAAATTCATTCCAAGAGGAAGGAGTTATCTTTGGGCCTACGTTTTAAAGTTATCATTCAACGCTAAGATTAGTACTTTTTTGCCTCTTTATTTCCAGTACTCAGCTATTAAACTAGATTAGATTAGGAATTAAGCATCCCCATCCGTTTATATAATAATAAAATCTATTTAAAGTTAATTCACAGGCGTAACTCCTTGATCAGTTGTGCCAAGTCACGTAAAAGCCTAAACGTCAGTTAATTATAGTTGAAATTTTAATTAAAATCGGTGATTTGTTAAAATAATAAAGGGAGAGTTGCAAAATTATGACAGTTGAAATCGTAAATTCAGCCCCTGCATTGCTCTTAATTTCTAATATTTTTTCTCTATGTGTCGATTATAACCTTTTACTGAGCGCTCCCACACACAAGTTGTAAGGATAAAAAGTTCTTAAAATTCTATGCTGAATTGAATGGTTTAATAATCCTTTAAATTGGACACACTTAAACTGCTGCTGATTTATCCCATTTTAATTTAATATTTAATTTAATTATTTTTTTAAAATAAAATTTTCAGCTATTGAGATGACACACTACTCTCATTTAGAGACGAGAGAGCATCTCTGCAGACTGCCGAACTAGCGTCGCTTGTATTCACTGATGTCGATTGAATTCCACCGGCTTTCCACTGATCACCAAAAAATCCCCATTTAACCAATGTTAATCAGGCGCGGTATCGAGGACAAATAATAGCATCCAGGTACTTACCAATTAGTGGCTCAGATCTGACTCTTGTGTTAGGTGATCACCAATAGGCAACATGAGCAGTTAATACACCAGTGGTCTAGCCTGGCACAATCCAACAGTGAGTCACTAGGACCAGATACACCTGCCACATACCCCTATAGCGCTACCACAGAATTCCCTTCATGATTTCAACCGTCCCCATTGCTCCGGGTCAGGGGCCTAATCTAGGGTCAATGGCAACTTGCACCACAGAGCGTAGAGCAGGCTCTCGCACGGTTTCGGGGCTCACCTTAATCTACGCGCCCTCTTTTAGACTACTTACTCACTCACCTGGACTACCAAATTAGAAGCCATTATCATCAGCCGCGCCCGTCGCTGGACTAGGCCTATGTACCTAGTCACTTGGTTTTCTGGATTTGCGAGCTGCCTATTTTGTAACTTTCTAATTTAATAATGCTATTAAACTAATTATCCAAGTTTTTCCAGATGCCTTAGGAAGATGACATTGAATAGTGCTACTAGAACAACTTAGAGCTATCCCAGCAATTATAGCCTGAAACTCATTATTCTTGTGCCCATCAAAAGCATTATCCACTATTTCTGATATTTGCATCATCTCTCAAGAGATACTTCTCTCTTTTACTTAAAGTCTTTTATTGCATCTTCAAATATTTGCTTGTTATTGGCCACATTCTTTTATGATCCAAATTCTTGGTAGAGGATTAAGATGTGAGTTTATTAATTTCTCTCATCCAATTTTATTCATCGAGTTCTAGAATGTTGATTATGTCTTGCTTTTGAAACTCTTTGATTGATTAGAGAAAGAGGAGACATCTCTCTAAGGGAAATTTGATTTTATCCTTCTTGTTAATAATATCAAAGAGAATATCTCGTCATCTGAAAAGATCAAGCAGCTCATTAAAGATATTAAATGGATCTGAGAGAGCTTATACTTTTATAGAAATTCAATCAATACTTGCTTTGATCATGAGCAGAAGATTTACAACTTCTTAATAAACCCTGGCAAAAATATATTTTAGAGTTTACTTATTTTATTTGAGATTCAACTTGAATGAATCCTAGATCGTTCAAATTTTCACGATTTAGGCTTAGTGCTTATCTAGCTAAGGATTGTCCATCAGTTGTAAAGGAAATGAGTCTATGAGTATTCCTATGAAATTAGAACTGTATAAAATATCATTATCTAGTAGGTATCGGTTGGGTGAAAGAATCATTTATCTTAAAACTTCTTTTTATGACTCTTGAATCTTATCTAAAAAGTTTGGTGCACTCAGGAAAGGATAGAGAGTTAAAAATAATGTATAATCTTCGTGACAAAAATTTGGAACGATTTTTGACATTCTCAAATGCATGTTGAGGATCTGAATTAAATTAAGTCTTTTGAGTCCTTAACCTAATAGATCCAATTCTCTAGACTTAAACAACTTTTCAAGTTTTTCTTGCTCTAAACTAATTTGATACTCTGAGCAAAGAGTCATCGGTTTAGGATTGTCCACAAATTTTTTAATAAGTGATTTATAAATTTTGAGCTTGATTCCTATCTCTAATTCATTGTAGTTTGAAGTATGAACTTAGACATCTAAGCGAGTTGATGCTGAGACTCTTAATTTGAAGGAGCAATCAACTCTGATGAGTAGTTATCTTATTGTACTAATTTATCAGCATCATTTTTGTCCTCCTTGTAAAAGTGCTATAGATAGTTCAAGAGTTCATCTTGCTGTTCCTTCAAAGATCCAACAGAAGCACTTATTCTTTGAATCTTTTACCTCTTGACTCGAATATAATCTCTGATTTCTTCAGATTCATATTCTGAGAGTGATTTGAGTAGTTTATGATTTTGAGTATCCTTCATTGTAAGTTTGTATCCCTAAGTTATTTTCTGACAGAAGTCTATCGCTTCCTAGTTGGAAGACAATCCATAAAACTCTCTTGAATAAATAGAGTTGTTAATCAGATTGAATACTTACTTCTCTTTCCTAATCTTTGTTATTTAGATTACTTGATGGTTCCTACTTTGTTTGCTTTAATTACTTTTGTGAAATCCTCATAGCTTAACTTATCACCACACCTGGAGTCATCACTATCAATGTCCTCCTGGTCTTCCTTCATTTATTTTTAAATACTATTAATAATTATGGCTAATATAAATGTTATTATAACATAAGTCAAACCTACTGAAGCTGATCTCTCTATTCTTAAAACTAAGTCACATAAAATTTCAAAGAGATTATATTTTTCAGATTATCCAAATTAATTAAAAAATCACCAAAAAATTACAAAAAATCACATTTAATCACACTTTTTGAATAAAGTATTAGCTTTTAGCTTCATTCATTTATTTTCAATTTTCATAATCAATAAGGACTTCTTTTCCTCTTAGTAAATAATCATTATCTATTTACTATAGAAAATCATACCCTTTATTTTAAGTATTTCATAGCTGACTTTAATTATTAAATTAGAATATGGAATCTTAAAAACGAAAGTGGGACTAGTTCGAGCAATAAGTGGATGAGAATGAAACTAAAATGAGAATAGGCCCTCAGGAGTTGGTAGGCAGATTTAGATCGAAGACCGACCTCTACTCCTACTTTACCGAAATACATAATAATAAAATTATACAACTCAAATATATTTTTAGTGGGTTACTACATGCCGCCGATCGAGGGAGTGAATCGAGATTTATCGACAGATCCTCAAAGGAGACAAAAATTTTTCGAAAATGTGTGAGGTCTAGATGGCGAAAGTGCCAGAATACGACGAGTGGTCAGTGCGACAAGTGTTCAAGGGAATTAAGAATGGATATGAGCTTCTGAGATTTCTCATAGACATGGATGAGAAATAAAAACCTATCGACAGTCAATACTTTTTCAACATAGTGAACACACTGCAATCAGACTACCTCACTCATATTGTCAAGCTCACGCAGGATAAGACAAACTCTATCACAGATGGTTCAGTTAAAAATGATTTCATCCTCATTTCAAATAGTTGGCTGTCCCAACTTGCAAGCCATCCATTTATCTCAAGTAATGTTTAAATCAAAGTTAATTTTTAAAGTGAAAAACGGTAGGACTCTCCAACTAATGAAGCAATCGTCTAAAAATTTCAAGGAAAGAAGACAAAAGTAAAACCCTCCACTTGTGACTTCCCTCAAGAAAATTGGAAACAATGATGGGCCAGGCTCTGCTAATAAATCATAGTGTTAAAGCTACATGGTCATGATCGACAGTCAAGCTCATGTTTTAGATGGACCAAAACTAGAATGACCTGACCCAGAATCTCTCGAAGATGAGATTTAATATTGTACATATAGCATTGATTTTTAAAATGTTTAAAATTAATAAACTTTTAACTGAAGGACATTTGAAATCTTGAACGAAGAGACAATTAGAGACAGTTAATTAAAGTTATTGTTATCTTCTATCTGCCAGCTAAGAGAGTAACTTAATTATTTATCATAAAGTCGCAAGCATTTAATTTTGTCATTGATATTACGACTACATCCTATGATGAAATCGCACTATGCTTAGAGCAGTGATGCAACCAAACCCTCAGGGATAATTAAATTGATCGACTCCTTCTGCTGTATAGAGTATTGTCACCTTTCCTCATTAATTGTTTAGTCTTCCTCCTCTTTCTTGTTTACTTGCTTTCCTCTTTGAATGTATGATTCTCCTCTTTCCTCTCTTAGTTCTTCTCTCATCTTTTTCCTTACTTTCTATAGTGGCTCCTCCTGATCTTGGAGTTGTCTCTACTATAGCATTTTCAGTTTGGTTATATTGTGGGTGGTCTGGTATGTTCTGTGAGCATTGACTCTGTGGGCCAGGTTGTTCTACTCTGGTTGATACAATTTTTAGTCCACTAGGTCCTCTGTTGTTTGTTTGAATTGGTTTTTGCATATTTTGATATATTCTGCTATCTTTTGTTCCACTTCTTTGTTGTGGTTTTCATTTGCTATTTTGAGAGCTGTTAATAGCATTTGGATGATTTCATTGGTTTATTGTCTCCCATATATATTACTTTATATTTATTGGTACTTTCTACTCTCATGTAGTTTTTCATGTCCTCCATCCACCTTGTGAGTATTTGTTGCATTAGGACCTTGTTTGTCTGAGTCGTCAAACTTATCAGCCAATACTTCTCCCAATCTTGGTGTCTGCCATATGAGGTTTTCTCTTTGTGTAAACTGCTCTTAGTAATGGTCCTGCTTCCTTTTTCTTTATTGCTTTCCTTATTTTCGGGACCTTTAGTGAAGTGAGTGGTAATATAGCAGAGAATTTAATAAAAAAAGAGAATTAAATTAGACATTAAATTAAAATGGAATAAATAAACGGCATGTAAAGTGTGTCCAATTTGAATAATTATTACACCATTCGATTCAGCACGAAATTCTAAGAACTTTTTATCCTCGCAACTTTTTTGTGGGAGCACTCAGTCAAGAGTTATAAGCGACACAAGCTTTGTAGAATTTGAAATAGAGGATTTAGTAAAGTGCGATCATCATATCTCGCTGCAGAAAGGGTTTACGAAGATGATTAAAGAAGAAACTCATATTAATTTTTGATAAGCTATCGAACAAGCTGCAGATCTGGTGCTGAATCTACGATTTCAACTGTCATCATTTTGCAACTCTCTATTTATTATTTTAACCAATCACCGATTTTAATTAAAATTCCAACTATATTTACTGAACTATTAGTTATGAAGTTGGCGCTGGAACTTTCTTAGTTGGTTTGTGCATCCTTTGCTCCTACTCGGAGCTTAACTTTGGAGTTATTAGCATCTGTTGGGTTAATGAGTTCTTCACTCATTTATTTCTTTTGCATACTACTCTTGCTAAGTGCTCTACTTTTTAAGGTTGAATTCCTTTTTATTATTTATATTATTTTGTAGATGAGTCTTTCTATTTTCTCAAACTGTTTTCTATGATTGTTGACTATTATGGTGCACTCTTTGAGGTAGTTGATTGATGCTCTCTCATGTCCGCTCGGGCATGTTATAAATTGCCCCTTAAGAATGCCTTGCGTTCTCCCCCATGCTTTAAGTGCTTGTTTTGACTTCTCTTCTGTAGAATGTCATTATTTTGAGGTTAATGATGCTCTCCCACATACTTCACCTTATATTCATTTCGGCTTCATTAAGTGGGTTAAGGTCCGCGAATAGTATTCCAATGTCGTCGTAGCTCTCTACAATCTTGTCCCAGTCTTGTACTTTGTACTCCCATATGATGAAGTGTTTATATTTATTGTCTGCTCTTGAGTTTGTGAATTTTATCTTGTTCCCCCTTTTCTATTGCTTTTTGTTTTATATCCTCCTGTTTATTAGCATACTTTATTATTGAATCAATCTTTTGTTTTGCGAACAGTCTATTCTCCTATTTTCCATTTACAAATTTTGAGTGTGTCTGCATCTACTCCCAGTTCAGAGGGCCTACTTGTGTTTTCTAAAGGCTGTAACTTTCTTTCTTTCTTTAGTATTCCTATGGGTCAGCTGCTTTCATTTTGTATATTATAGTGAAGAATTTTTTTCATTTGCAAATGCAATTATTTTCTGAAATACAAAATTAGAAAAACATTAGACAGTACAAGTGCGAATTTGAATATATAATTTAGCTTGAACAGATATTTGCGTTTGCTATTATTTTTAAGTGCATTATTTAACATTCAAGTTTATAGTTCTTCCTTGACATCTTTTGAGTATTTGAAGTAGTAGTAAGTAGAAACCTAAATTGGTAAGATATTAAGTGAAATCGAAAATAAAAGAAATCAGTGAATCGGATTAAGCTTTTTAGAAAGAGTTTATTTATGTTTAAGACATTAATATTTCTAAATTTTGGAAAACTTAAAATGATTGGGGATTATGAAAATGAATCTGTACTTACATTTTGCATGGTGGTAAAATTTCTATTCACTTTAGCTTCTAAAAATAGTTTTCAAAGGCAGATGACAAGAAACACAAAGAGTAAGCTTCCATTGTAGCTAGAAAATAATTAATAATTATAAATTAGATTTATCACTTTATTTTCTATTAAATTCATACCTATATTTATTCATGCTCTATTTTATTTAAGTGTTAGTATCGATAATCTCAGTATTTATTCAGCCGCTGTTGCTATCCAACTGATTGGGATTTCTGTGTTCATTTGTGTCCTCATTTGTTTTGCCTCCTCAATTGCTAGCTTCTTGTCTGGTTCTATATCTTCAGGTGTAATCTTCTTTTTCTGGTTTGATTTTGAGTGATGTTTGTAGTCTGGAGTAGTCTGTGTAGTGCTGATTGTGTGAGTCTCTAGGAGTATCACAAAAGTTACTTATGGGTATATTTCCCATATCTGATTTTTTAGATTGCATTATTGGGTTTTTAAATTTCCCGAATTTAATTCTGTCCGCTGCTTTTATGGTTTGTTTTGCCATTAGTTTGACTGCTGCTATTTCTGCTAGGCTTCCGCTTGCGTGGGCTATGGCCCAGTTTTGTCGCACATCGTTGCTGTTGGTGTGCTGCCTTTCGGTAGTTTGATTCTTGGTTGCTCTTCCAGTGTTAGTGAGGTAAGAAGTCTACTGTGCCTACTGTTCGCCAGTCTTAGCTATTTTGTTTCATGTTGTGTGATGTGCTCTATATATACTTCTGCTTTGTATATATTTCTGAGCTCGTTTAGTCATACTGCTGCTACATTGGGTCTCTTAGCTACTAGTCCTTCTACCAATGTTCGAAGTACGAGTTTATTGTGTCCACACTTGCATCTGAGTGGATTATAAATTTTTATTTTACCCAGTATCGTGCTCTCATTTTTATATTCTTCAGCGCGAGTAAGATACCTATTAGTTGTTGTCTCTCTATTTATTTGTTCTGTTTGACATGCCGCAAGAGTTCCTACTCCTATCTGTTCGTCTCAGTTGACGCTGCCAGGTATGTTTGTTTTCCTTCAATTATGCAGCTCGCATCTGCGAAGTAGTGTGTTCCCCTCCCAGTCTTTGGAAATTATATTTCATATAGGTATGTTAATTCTGTCCACTTATCTTTCATTAAGGCAGTGTCCGCATTTAGCTATTGGATTTCGTAGTAGAATTGCTGAACCACGGTGATATATCTTCCCTTTCTTTTATTTCCAATGAGTCTATTACTCATCATTTATGCTGATTAAATGTCTTCGCTTGATTTAAAGTAATTAAGTGGCGTCTTACTTTACTTTGCTCATAATTTATTATCTTATTTTGAATAGTTCGTAGATTACTTGTCTTGTTTCTAGTCTAAGTACCCACCACCATTAAACTAAATTTGATTGAGGGATCACTGCTAGCTGGGCTGTAATGGGCCTCGCTCTTGGGATTCGTATTATTTGAGGTCTTTCTCCAAAATTGCAGTGCGTCGTCTACGCTCATTATGCCTAAGAGTACGTATGGAGTTATATAGAATATAGTTATCGAGTCTTTATAGATTTACTGCGGTGAGATAACATTAAGGGAGAACTTTCTCAAATATCTTATATTTTAGATTTTGTTTATAAGTTATGTGGATGCCAGTCTCTCTCTTGGGAGGAGTTTGAGAATATAGTCTTGTTGAGTTACATTCCAAGGTACTTCATTTACTAGCTCGATTTAGAGTCGCAAGTTCAGGTATTCCTTTCCTTTATCTTTTTAAATCCTTTGAATTTATGGTGCTGATAGTTGGGCTACAGTTTTATTATTTACCTCTATTTTGTATTCAGTCTTCCATCTTTTGAGGAATTGTGTTCTAACCCAGTGCTCTAGTTCTATTTCTGAGTCACCATGAGGTTATCTGCGAATAGTAACGCTATTGCTTAATGTAGAGTGAGTGGGTTGACTTTAAGAGTTTCTTGCTGCTTGCCAGTCTGAGCACATTTATCTGTAGTTGATAATCTATATTATTGGGTATCCTTAGACTAAATCGTCTATATATATTTTGAATAGATCTGGTGATAGGCTGCTACCTTAGACAACTCCCTAATTGCTATTATATTATCTCCTACAGAAATGGTTGCTTACTTTTATGTGAATTGGAGTAGTAGCATTTCCATTGGGAGGGTTTGTATTTCTATCATACTCTCATCTGAGTCCTTATGCTTGTTTCTAGCTTACACTGCTGCTCATTTATATATTTCTTGTTTCCTTACATTGATTGGTTTTCTCTCAGGAGGGGATACTAATGGATTACCTTACATTATGAATTGGATTTTTGGATTTTGGGTGGAGTATTTTGTTCTCAGGTTGATCTCCGTCTTTACTTCTAGGATCCTTTTATCTAATATCTCCATGAGCTTATCATGCTTGATGTTATCATAGGCTCCTGTTATATCGCAGAATAACCATTCCGTCTATCCAATATTTTTATTCTTTAATTTATTTGCTCTCTTTTTCTCATTTGCTTCTTGTTTATAGTTCACCATTCTTTAGAGAACTAGTACTGAGTAGTCCTATGTGGTCCTTCCTTTAGTAAATTCAGCTTGCTCTTCTCCAGCTTAGAATAGTTATGGTGTCAGGTCGTCTATAATATATTTCATAGCCTTCTCTATGATTTTATATGTGCTGGGAGGACTCCAATTGGCCTAACCTCCTTAATGGATTATACTTATTATTTTCCAGTTTTAGAGAATGAGACCAGTTAACTAGATAGCTTTGGTAGTCCCCTGATAGCATCATGATAGCTATTCTTACTGCCATCTCTGAGTATGCTGGGACATATTGGCTTTCAATCTTGTGACTACTTTAATCTTTGCATTCGTAGAGGGACGGCCACCAATCACTATGGGGTATGTTCCATTAGATAATCTATATTAGCTTTGTGCATAAAGTCTTCATCTGTTAAGTAGCAGTCACAGTAATTAACTTTCATCATTTCTCCTTTGAACTAGAATAAATCATCGCCTATTGCTTTATTGGAGTTAGTATTTTTAATTGCGTTTAATACTGACTTGTACGTGTGTGAGGCCAACGATATAATATTTTGTATTCTCTTCTCCTCACATTACTTAAGGTAGTCCTACCATTTCCATAATATTTAAATTTTAGTGCCTGTCTGGTTAAAGTTACCTCCTGTAAGATTAATTATTTTCTATTCTGAGGTCCTTCGAGTATCTTACCCCTTTGCCCTAATATACTTTTTGATCATTCCCTTCATTTTTTATGGTTTCCAATTTTAACATATCTATATATTATTAAAGAATTATTGAAGCTCTCAGGAGAATAATTCTGCATTGTGCCATTTTAATTAATTTACTAATATATTAAATTTAAATGGATACTCATCCTCTCTAGCAAATACTTCATAATGTGGAGCATTTATGTGAATCAGTTCTTCAAATTTAACTAGTTATTTTCTGCCATAAATTAAATTTATAAGAAGACTTTAAATCATATTCTCTGAACTATGAAGCAAAAATCCCTCTATTTATAAATACAACTCCTAATATAACTATTCTAGCAAAATTAATATAGTTTACCATTTATTTCTTTAAACTAAATTAAAATGTGAATTGTGTTAAAATTTGTGGCTGAGATTGCAAGAGATTGAAAAATTAATTAGAAAACTGATTTAATTATTAGGCCGGCTAATTTAACTGCATAGTTATTATAGTTACTCATGAATCCAACAATTTAATAAAGCATGAAATTTAATTTAACTGAATAATTATTCCTCAGAATAGGGAAAAGAAATTCAACTCTTAATTGCTTTTACTTTTTATAATAAGGAATTCTAAATTTAAGTTGTTATTTAATTTATAAGATAAGCTAATAATTATTTGTTAATGATTAAGTATAAAAAATTAAATATAAGCCTAAGGTTTTTGCATGTAAATTTTATAATCCTAAGATTATTACATGCAGAATTATTTGTAGCATTAGTCTCTAACATCAGAGTTGAAATTAAAATAATAATTTCGAATAATAATTAAAAAGAAGTCTGCAAGCATTGAGTGAATAAAAAATTATTAAATATAAATATAATTTACCTTTTATTATTTGAGAGCTTGAGGTTCCTATATCTAATTAAAAGCCCTAAATTTTATTAATTATTTGTCTTATTTGAGTCTCTCCCTTGGTCAAGAGCTTCCATTTTTAATCTATATAATTAAGGATCATAAAATCGGTTTACTTATAAAATGAAGGGATTAATGAGGTGATTAATGTTTTCTCATCATATTATTCAGCTAGCGCTTTCATTGATCTATGTTGGGGAAGACAAATTAGGCGATTGGTCTCTGACTTGGACTGCTGTGACAATCTATGTTCTCTTGTGGGAGTTCAATTTCTTCATGAGAGAATATAGTTCGTCTTAGATGATTGAGTGTTAATTACTCTAAGTCTAGGTTAGTTGGTAGGTATTCTTTGGATTGATGGATTATATTTCCACTGTGTATTTCTCTCTAAGGTTAGCTTCCAGTGATCGCCATCCAGAGTCCATTAGTTCTTGTTGCTTTATCTTGCCATGCATCTCTAACCGCATTAATCATTTTAATTGGAGAGTTAATTATTAGTTGTTCAAACTGGACTCCAAGTAATTTGTGGTCTGAGATTGCGCACTCTTCAAGAATGATTTTCGATATATAGTTATGGACGTTCTTTGTGAAGATGAAGTCTGGTTTTGACTTATTGAGACCCCTCCTTTAATAATTGCTTCTCTTGTCGATTCTACTGATGCTGATAGTTCATCTATATTGAATTTGCTTATTTTATTTCCAAGCTTTTTATTTAGGTCGTCAATTATTATTAATGGAGTCTTACCTTTCTCAAACTAGTGAATATATTCTATCAGTGCAAGCTACTGGCATTGCTCCTGGTTGCTTGGTGCTGGTTTACCATATACTGCGAGTAAGACAATTTTGAAGTCTTATTTGTGGTAAATATCTCTTTAGATTTTTTTATTTTTCTGAGTATTATTGTTGCCGCTGAGGTCCCGAACTTCCTTACCGTGTTGGAACAAAGTATTGCTGCATTTATGAGTATTACTGCACCTGCTCTACCTCTGGTTTCAGCATCCGCAGGTTATTTATTACTCGTCTGAGCTACAATTATGTGCTCTCTCCTTAGTTGGTATGATCTGTTTCTTTCCCATGTTTTGGTCTCTGTGAGGGCAATAACGTTTTCTTCTGATTTCTATTGAATGATAGTGAGGTCAGCAAGTATCTTGGTGTCTTCCTTTGTAGTAAGTCCTCTCATGTTTTAAGTGAGTAAGTTTATCCTTTAGCTTTTTCACTCTTTAGTGTGGGCGTTTTTTATAAATAACTATTCTGCGATCGGCTAAGAATTGTTTGACCTTCAATTAGGTTAAGTTCATGTAAGATCTTCTCTTTGGTCTTTATTTATTTTTAATTATCGAGCCCTTATAGCTAGATAGCCTCAAATTAACTAAGGGTGCTATGAGTGAACGGGAGTGCAATCGATCCCTATGTGCAGAAATTTTAATAAACCTTTTAAAAAAATTATTAAATAATTAACTAATAAGTATTATACGCTAAATGGAAAAGCGCATGACTCTATTCCCTATATATGCGCTACCAAATGATTAGAACTTAGAATTTAAAGAAAACACTTCAGAAAATCGTATAAGTAATCATGAATCATGTATATATCCCCATATCTCAAATTCACTATAATAAATAATTAAATAATGAAAATTAATTACCATAAGAGAAAAAAAAGCTAATTCAAATTCCCCTAATTATCCTATTTATTCTATATCTCACATCTTACATATATTAGTTTCATACTTTCAACATATATTATCACACTACATAAATACAACAGCTCAATTTAAAATTCTCACACTCGACTAAAGCAAAATATTAAAACATAATAACATCACATATCAAAAAAAGGAATACGTTCAAAAAAATACTGTCTGCGCGTTGCCATTTTCACAAGCGCAATTACTAATTAATCACTAAATTAAATAAATAAATCCTGAGAGTAGTTATATTATATTCGGCAATATAGGTTCTGCTACCGGGCAAAGGGAAAAAAGTGTAAGAAAATAAAGCGTTCAAACTTACTTTATGTTAAAAAAACTACATTCATATTTAGGCATTTCACTTTAAGTCAAGACGCTCTTAAGTGCGAGTCTTTATTTATTTTCAATTATCAAGCCCTTATAGCTAGATTGCCTCAAATTAACTAAGGATGTTACGAGTGAGTGGGAGTGTATTAGTTAATTTAAATGGGGGCAATAAAGGGGGCGCTTGATTGCCTCAAATGAATAAGAATGAGTAGTATAAATAAAGTTTAATATTATTTATTTATAAAACTTTGTGCATTCATTGTTTTCCTCGATGGGGATTTAAGGAGGGCAGGCACGCCAAGATCACTCTGCTCTCCTCCCTAAGCTTGTCTCTATCTATTTTCAGACTTAGTTGGTTTGGGGTGGATAAAATTCAGGTATCCGAGTTTATATATTATTATTTAATTGCTTTCCGACTTAGAAATATACCTGTATGGATGTCTCTGAGGTTATTAATCAATTCCTCTCATATGAGATCATCCTGAGTTTGAAGCCCTTAGGAGGTGGTAAGAGTGTGAGTTTCCCATGGTTAAGATATTCTTCTCTAACTAGAGCTCTAGTGAGTTAATATCTTCATGGTGGGTTGTCCATATTCACATTCGCTTCTATAGCGTCTTTAAAGTCTTCTTCCACAGCAGGCGATGATTAGGCTACTGCTTCTATCTCCTCTGGGGGAGGAATAGGTTTTTTTCCCAGTAATGAGGTTGTTCTATGTAGGCAGTCTCCTGCCCCAGTTACATTGATTCGTCTGCTGGAATAAGGTGAACAATAACTTTGCCAACTTAGTTAAGCCCGAGCTTCATTATATTTTTCTTCCTCGTTTCTTTACGAATTTGAAGGGCCCTATTTTATCTAGCTTATGTAATTGACTCTGTTATGGCTTAAACATCTAGAGGTCTCCTCTGCATCTAGTTATTTTTGGGCTTTATCTTGTCAGGCTTTACTCTCAATTATCATATCAACTAGCTTCTTGTTTATTTATTTAATATCTTTCTTTGTTCTAACTAATAGTTTTATCTATTCTCCTAATCGTCTAGATTTTCCTGTAGCTAGCAACTTAGTCCTCTTTAGATAGTTAGAGTAGTTTCATTTGTAAGCATACCGATGTTGTCCTCTTCATCTTTGGCCAGGACTTCTATCTTAAAGCCACCTTTTTTGTATAGTAGATGTTCTAGATCGTCTTGGTAGGCCTTTATCTTTCTATTAATATAGCTGCCCACTTTCTCAATCGTTGACTCTCTATTTTCTATTGCTTGAGTTAGTTTCTCCTTTTCAGTTTCGTTGAAGTCGCTGACTATGAATTCAACAAATTTAATGAGGTTCTCTGCTTCCACCTCCCTAAATTATTTATCCATTTGGGCTCTAAGTCTTTCGAAGGCTTATTTTGCAATATCTTCCATTTAAATTTCCTTGCCTTTGATTGCTTAGATAATCATTCCATGTAGTTCATTTAGGAATATTGATTCCTCATCACAACCTAATATATCTCTGCCTGCGACTCTAACTTCGTCGCTGAGCTGTTATTGGTACTTCTTACATGCTTCCTCAAATAGATTCTTTGTTACTACAATGTAACATTATTGTAGGAACCCATTTGAAATGAAATTTTTATGAAATCAAATTAAATCTGCTATTTAATTTGGGAAAGTTAATTCTTCAAAAATATTGCTTACCTACCGCGGCTGAATTATGCCTAGATCAGCAATATATTATACCTCTCGGTCCTGATCACAAATAATATCAGCTTGACTCTTAAATACTATAATATTGCACGTTTAGAAAAGTTTGATCGCAGTTATGGAAAAATAATAAAAGCGATTTCGAGCTTATGCCAATATTATATAATTATTACCAATGCTTAAAACCCCAAAACCTGTGATTTTATATCCAGGGTAGTTGTAGTGATTATTAGAGTGCTTGTACTTATATCTAATTAGGTCTCATGCATAAATGGCTCAAGCCTACATCATCATCCTAAGGATGCATCACACGTAGCCCAAGCGTATAGTCTGCTCCCATCCTCATGCTGATCGTCCACACTGTCTGATTCCCTCTCAGTCATCCCCAGCCT
>JAJKFJ010020977.1:0-23488 GCA_027382625.1 Tetmemena sp. SeJ-2015
TGTTTTCGCACTCGTGTTTTCGCACTCGTGTTTTCGATGAATAATATTGATTGATATATTAAAGATGATATTAATAAGAGACTTGTACTCATATAATTTTTGACATTTAATTCCAATATCATAATATCTATAATTTATTGATTCCATTATCAAATGATATTTGCAATAATTGTTTTAAAAATCTTAAAATTTAATTTCTTTCAAGATTCAATTTAAATGTCTGTATTAAATTTGTTATTCTTATGTTTTTCTTTTTATTTAAATTAAAATATACAGACTCAAGAAATATGAAAGATTAATAAATGATAAGGCCAATATAATTTAAGCCAAAAATGGAAGTTTACTCATTTTTCATTTATCCTAGTTATTTTTCCATCTCTTCTGAGAGCAATCGCACTTCACTATTAAATTTTGTTTATAAAATTTGGGATAGTAATATCAATATTCTGCCCAATTTCAAACTACTAGGATAAAATATTTTAAAATTTTAAAAACTCATTTTAAATGACAAATTAAACAAAAAATAAGCAAGATATATCACAATTTTTTATGAGAATGCTCACACTACTATTTAATAAACTTCATCCATGTTGAACTTTTAACTTGCAATATTTTTACTCCAATTAAATATTAAATTAAAAAGTTAAGTTAAGATATGAATGCAATTCTTCGAAATTTATACTGTTATCTATTCCAGTTATTAATTTGATTACTTCGAATAAACCTATTAATTTAATTATTTCGAATCTTTCGAATTTCGTTATTTATTTAATTACTTCGAATATAGTTAATTATTTATTTACTTCGAATAAAGTTAATCATTTAATTATTACTTAGAAATAATATGTAGTCAAGGCTAATTCTAATTTTATTTTTTATGTTCAAGGGAACAAAGTTAAACTACTAAAAAATTCGATAACTAGACTAACAGGCCTTAAGCATCAGTTAACAGGAGCTTCATGTCTTATATATAATAAACTAAAACTGTTAATTATCTGCTGGTCAGATGATCATGTCAGGTGGGATAGCCAATCAAACGAAGCCAATGCCAGCCCCTTAGTCCATTATGAGCTAAAACTTAGTACCTCCGAAATAATAAACCGTTTCCAGAGCGCCTATCGCAATCCCATCTCTCACTAACATGACCGAGGAAGATTAAATTTTGGAAGAGCTCTATGAAAGGGAGAACAATACACTACAGGCAGTTAACATAACCACAAAAACGGGAGAGAAGAGTGACCTTACCACATCTAAGCTTTATAGAAGTGGGGCCACGATTTCAATTCATGGACTAGTTGGCAGCAAACAAACTTACAAAGTCACAAAGAGAGATAATATTCTTTTTACAAATTAGAGCTACATAATTTTGTTAAATTTCCCTTTATTATAAATTATAATAATTATGAACTTGATTTTTTTGGTTATTGTCCACATAGAAGAGATAGAAGATGAAGATGAGTCTGAATAGCAAAAGTCAGGACACTATGAGGAGGAAAAAAAAACTATTATCAGTTCTAAAATTCAAGAAGAGGATGAGGATGATGATGAAGAAGATTTTAAAACTGAAGCCCCGAATCTGTTTGTAAATAATGGCTAAATTTAACTAAAAGTGAAAATTTATATCAATATTTAGGCTTCATTTAGGCTCTTTTTATTATACTAAAAGTCAATTCTTAATAAATTGAAATCTCTTATATTTATTTCTTTTAATTTTATTTATTTGATAAATAATGCAAATTATAAGCAGCAATACTTATATATTCTTTATTTTCAGGTAAATTATGCATCCATGAAAGACTTTTATTACAAAGCACTTTAATTTTTTATGTTCAATTAACTGATTAATTTTATGATATAAAATTATCTAAAAAATAAACAATTGAGAATAATTTAGATGATAACAAATCTAAGATTCCAAAATATGTAACAACTGCAAGTAGTTAGAACACAAAGCCTTAAAATAATTAGTAATTTCAGTCTAATAAGATTGGAAAAGAGACTAAGGCAAATATCTAAACTGGAGAGGGAATCAGTTTAACACAAGTCGCTATTCTCTACCACTTTGTGCTTATCAAAGAATTCTATGAGGCATTTATATGCAAATCTACTCATGAAATAGTCATTCATTGATTTTTAAAACTTATAATAATTTCGAATAGAGTTATATTCAAGGACTGATTTTGTAGTTTTTTTAGAGAGGCCGATACTCAAAATTGGAGTTAATTAAACAGGCAGTAAATGCACAAAATCCTTTGGTCATTTACAAGCCTGAAATTTAAGAGCTAAAAAAGTAAGGGCCAGGGCTTAAGCTGCCACCAATCAATAATGAAGAACAAAAGAAACAGTTCTTGCTAAACTAATTCTGGATTAATGATT
Organism: Tetmemena sp. SeJ-2015; assembly: GCA_027382625.1. NCBI lineage: Eukaryota > Ciliophora > Spirotrichea > Sporadotrichida > Oxytrichidae > Tetmemena > Tetmemena sp. SeJ-2015. The sequence goes on from JAJKFJ010020977.1 coordinate 2,377, forward strand.
CAAACCCAAATATGATAAGAAAGTGAAAATAAGTTGTGTATAATTAATTTCTATATTAATACTTATAATCATGCAAGTCAAACGCGAAATTACTCAAAAATAACTACAAGATACTATCTCAGTTTCAGTTTGACTCGAAGGTATTAGCAGTAATCCCTATGAATAATCTGAATTACTATTTTTAAATATGAGCAGTCATAAAATTATGAGGAAAAATTTTGCAGCTTAAAATTAAGAAGGGCATCAACATATTAGAAAAAAAAGTGAGTAGTATGAAATAAGCTTAAGTATTCCATTTATATATGAAAATAAAAAATAATAAATTAAATATTAACAATATCTTTACTATTCGCTAAAGTCTTTCAATTATCATATCATAGAAACATTATGCATGAGATAGAATAATGTTCCATGAATGACAAAAAAATACTTAATCTTTAATGAATTATAGATTGAGATGAAACAATTATCTATAAATTTTAGACTTTTATCCTCTAATACAATTGAAAACTCTATAATATTTACTATATATTAAATATTAGGGGGGAGGGGCCTTTCCTCGTCATCCATTTTTTTCATGAAAATATGAAAAATTATGATATAGCCTAAAATCCCTTATACGCCAAAATTTTAGTTTAAATTCAAATTTAGAGGTTCTATTCGGACCATATTCTTTATTTAATGATCTTTGAACAAATATTTCCTTGGCTAAAAAAAATAAATTGCAAAAGAATTGTTATATAAATATATAGCATGAATTTTATAAGTTTAAGATAATTTATTTTTAGAAGCTCAGAGATCTATCAGACTATCAGAATCTTTTTTTATACTTAAAGCACCCAATAAAACATAAGCTATCCTAAATTTCATATATAGATCTAAATACCTTTATTAAACTATTTCTCTATATATTTTATTCATTTTAGATAAATACAGCTATTTTTCAATAAAATCTTCCAAAATCTTAATGCTAATTTATCTAAATTAAAGGATTAGGCCCGAATATATTCTAGAATTTGAATTTTGACTAAAGAGAAATGGTGTTTTTTAGTGATTTTAGGCTATAACATAATTGTTCATATTTTCTTGAAAAAAAATTGGACGAGGAAAGGACCCCAAATAATTAGTGGAGTGTTGCAACTTCATACAGTTGAAATCATAGATTTACCCCATGAACTGCAACTTGATCGATAGAAAATAAAAATTAGTATGAGTTTCTTCTTTAATCATCTCAACAGCACTCCTCATCAAAAAGATATGATGCGTACAAGATCTCGAAATTACAATGTTATTATTTGAAATTTTTTTTACCGCTTATAACTCTGACCTACATAAAAGTTGCAAGGATACAAAGCTTTAATAATTTAATGCAGAATCAGAAGGTTTAATGCTTTTTATAATTGGACAATGATCAACTGCCACGACTTTATTCCATTTTAATTTAATATATAAGTGAATTCTCTTTTTTAACTCTCAGCAATATTTGTTTTTGGGGTTTTTATTTACCTAAGAAATTTGTTATAGTTTAAGAAATCGTGGAAAAATAGACGAAAAGCAGACTTAAATTAATGAGAATATTGAAGCCACTCTCTCTAAATAGAAAAATATGAAGGACCCACAGGTCGCACTTTAGTTTATCTAGAGCTTTTCAAAGCACTATGCTTAATCTGTTACTGATCTACAAAAACTCGCGCAAGGAGGAGAGGCGTATTTATTTTTTGGCTATCGTTTTCAGAATGATAACTACAGACAATTAGGAACTGGTGGCAAAATGTACTTTGTTCGATGAGAAGGCATCTGACCCTTCTAAAGTCCATAACGCTTTTATTAGCATCTTACGCGAATATTAATCTAAAAGATTTTTGTTTTATCATAGATTACTTGTAATTAAAATATTCGATAGCTTCTTTCATAATAAAGTCGATTGGAAGTAGGATTAGTCTCTTTCAATCAGTAAGTTAGTTATGCGAATAAGTTATAGAGGGCCAGTTAGTTTAATTAATACCCATTTATCTTACGAAAAGGAATTTTTTTTACCAACTCTAAGCTCACTTACCCTAAAAGAAGCACTTCTCTCTTCTGAATAAGGTCACAGAAAGATTTTTTGAAGATCTTAAATTCTTTGATAGTAGCAAGACTACCATACTACCTAATCTAACATGTGCTACATTAAAGTCAGTCTAGGAAAGCTGATTATTTTTATATCATTCCTCTTCAAAGCGCCACTTACCGCTTAAATTTTCAAAAATCTCGCCCTTAAAGATTTAGGATTCTTCTGCTTCCCAATATTAAAAACTAATTGTGAAGTTAGAGTGCATGAGTTTCAGATACTAGGAGTACAAATATTAATCAATTTAGTTATCTTATCTTGATGCTCTTAAAAAGTGAAGAGAAGTTATGTAACTGACTTGTCTGCGAAGTATTTGGCTGGCACATTTAAACAATTTATTACTATGGATGCTATTTATTAGTTTATATTCCCCTTTAAATTACTGATTTCTAAATAAAATTTAAATTTATCTTAGATTTTGAAATTGCTAAACAATCCTACTTGTATTCCAATAGTTAAAGAGGAAATTTAAACATAAATTTACTAAATTGTATAATTATAAATGTTCATCTTGGATTAGAATACGAATCTCATCAAGAGATATCTTATAATTGTAGAAAAGGCAAACTATGATCTCTTAGACTTGCTTAACGTATGGAAAAATCCTGAAGAGTCTTCCAGGCTAAATGAATATTACTCTCCTTACAAGTTGCTTTATATTTTCATGCAGACTTTGATAGCTTTAATTTATTACTATAGAATAAATATGGTTGATTTTGTGATTGAGGTTAAACAAAACTTAATTAGAGTTCTAGAGCAAATTACAAGAGAAAGTTTTAAAACATTATGTTTTTAAATTTAATGAAGTAGTCATCTCTTCCAGATCAGTGCCAGATCAAGAAGAAAACCGTTTTAATTTAACTTTAGCTTTTTTGTCTGTTTTTTAGGTTTGTATGTTAGCAACTGCAGTCGGGGAAAGTTTTCTTTCTCTTTATGTTAATTAAGGTCTAGACATTGCTCAAAAGTGTGCAAATCCAATCATACTTTTTAAAATTTTTGAGCTTTGTTAAAAAGATGAGTCACTTTTTATCGACAGGAATGCCTTAATGTCCTAAATTCTTGTATTATCGATTGTCACCTTCGAGTTCCCCTCATTGAGACGATCATTCAGCAAAAGCTGATGTTCTTTATATGACTTTTGAACTTTATTAGCGCTTTATTTAAAGTGTAATTCAATATGAATAATTTAAACAAAGACAGAATCTAAAAATTATCTCATCCACAATCAACTAATCATATTCACTCTATAATACTTTGAGTGCAGTGAAATTCTTTCATAGCAGTGGAATTTTCTATGGCGATATGAAGCCTTAAAATTTGCTGATTTTCAAGAATTATGATGTGAAGATTGGGGACTTTGGAATTTCAATTATGACAAACCTGAAGAAGCAGCCTTAAGATAAACTCTACACTCTCAACGGCTTAACTCCTTAGTACTGCACAGCTGAAACTATTGATGGACTGTATTCAAGAAGGAAATTTTCTTATGAAGAACTTAAGCAGATGGACATCCATGCTTTGGCTGTGACTTTTGAGAAGTAATCAATATTTTTAACTAAGTGTGCAAAAGAAGTTGAAGGCTTAAACACTAAATTTTAACAGGAAGATCTTCTTTATTTAGAGCTATTGAGAGATATAAAATACTCACAGGGTAACTTAAGACTAAAAATTATTTACAAGAAATGGCTCGCTATTCAATAATAATATACATTTATATTTAGACTTTCAGCCTAAATATTATTTTATGCTTATGAAAAATATACTATAAAATTTAATACAGAATCATAAATTGTAGATAACTTATGTAGTTGAGATACTTAAAAAATTGATATATAATATGTAATTGTTTTAATAATTATTGTTTTAATTATTAATGGAGGGTAAGAGTGAATATAAATGATTTCTACTGCATTACTTTTTAAAACACTTTGCGTTGTCTTCTTCTTAATCAAATTCGTTTTTGTGACCTAAATTGCCTAACTTCATACACCAAGCGCTAGGAGGTGATTATTTCTGAGAAACTGCTTTAATAGTGTCAAAGAGTTTAATTATTCCATTTATTTCAAAACCACTTAGTTTTTAACCTATGAAATTTCATCTTTTGTTAAGTATGTCTGCTTTTTTTATTGGATCTTAGCCTTAAATTTTTTGATGTTGCCTGAATAGTTTTTTTGTTTAATATTATAATTTCTGTTATTATTGATTCTGCTGAGGTACACATTTTAATTAACAGATTTATCAATTGTAAACAGTCATATAAATTGAATCAGCCTTCAGAACGCTAAATGAATGTATATAAAATAAAAATGATGGACTATTCTGCATTAAATTAATTAGAATAATTATTTATTTAAAAGTTGATTTTCTAGGACTCCTATACTTATAAAAATGTTTTTCAATTTTATAATTAATTTTTAAAATTTAACAAACATGTGTCTTTTAGTTGATGAGTGCTTTGAATCAAGAGAGAAAGTTTTCTATTAGCAATGAGTTAGTGGGGAAATTTAAGCTGCATAGATATATAGACAAAGTGATGAGCAGATTCAAATTAGCAGCACCGGAATAATTTATTTTAGAATAGATTGAGGATAATTCTCAAACTGAAATTATGAATACTGCGATCTACACTCAAAGTCTTTGCAATCCTAATATATAAATTAATTTGATCAAAGTCTCAACACTAAATTCGTTTACTCTAATTCCCAGCTATAGTTCATAGATCCAAGCAATAACTATTTAAATTATTGATTCAAATTAGCATTAATTTATTTTCAACTCATTATTTTAATTTAAAAATAAAACACGTTCATTAGCATGTGAAGTCATGAAGGAAAGGAAGAGGCTCAATGTATCATCATCACAACACAAGCAATAAGCAAGTGCGCTATCACGCCTCACGCTGAGTAATGCTGAATTGCAATCGAGAGCGCGCATTGAATGAGGAGCTAGCAAGCATGTACTCTTTAGAAACTATGTATTTACTCAATGTCACTCACTATCTCTATACGCTCTAAGTAGAAATGATGATTACATACTTAAAATGATGAGTGATGAAGAGTGAAAATTCATTTTCCACTTGATAGCGTAACTTACTAGAGTGCGCTCGAGGTGCGACAGATGCGCCGTGAAACGCTCTCTCGAATAATGCTACTTGCACAATTATTGCATATCGGAAAATTAGAGAGGAGAGGCTTGTACTGATAGTGCAATAATAATTTTCTCTCTACCATACTTATGTTTAAACTTGTTTGCATTTGTCTAACGATGAACACGCATGCCATAAGTACTCACACTAGTGATTCATCTCTACATATGATGTTTGATTGATGCGAGCATGCATGAGGAATGATGTACTTCGCACACGCAGAGTTTGCAGTGGGGGAATGTGCTCTCAATCGAAATTTGATAGAATTCCTCACTCCATATTGCACTATCAGTACAAGCCTCTCCTCTCTAATTTTCCGATATGCAACAATTGTGCAAGTAGCATCATTCGAGAGGCGTTTCACGGCGCATCTGTCGCACCTCGAGTGCACTCTAGTAAGTTACGCTATCAAGTGGAAAATGTATTTTCACTCTTAATCACTCATCATTTCAAGTATGAAATCATCATTTCTACTTAGAGAAAATAGAAATACTGAGTGACATTGAGTAAATACACAGATTCTAAAGAGTAAATCCTTACTTGGTCTTCATTCTCTTTCGCAGATGAAGTTTTGATTTGCGCTCTCGATGTAATGCCGCATTACTCAGTGTCAAGCATATGATAGCGCACTTGCATATTGCTTGTGTAGTGATTATGATGCATTTATCCTCTATGTTTCCTTCATCGCATCTATGCTAATGAACCTTGGATGGCTATAGGTAGCTTCTGGTCTAAGAGTTATATTATTTTTTTAGCAAATTTTTAAAATATTAATATGCTCTATTTTATAAAGTTTTTTTTTAATCTACTCTCCTTCTCATTATTTATTTAGAATGTTAAAATCTATGATCCGAGACTTGGAACCTAAATCAGTATGGCTGGGTCAGGGAGATTAGCCTCTGCAATGTTGAGTTTATCTCACTAAGTTTAGATTAATTGTTATTGTGATCCTTGAAGCTGTACTAGAAAAGCACTACTCTCCATTTCGGATATATTGACCCTACACTAATGATACCCTCTCTTCGGACTAGAGAATCAATAAGGAGTAATAAACGTGGTTAAAATAGCCTAGGGAAATCAGGAAGGAGATTCATAGGTATGCTTTGTTACTGATTTAGCATTAAATGAGGAACTAGTGTATCAGGCTAGACATCAAGCATTATTTTGCAATATCTTATCTTAAGGTGTCACCATACACCGTGGAGTGTTTTCTATCTACCAGAGGCCTAAGCCATTTTTTCCGTCTCTAAGACTTAACAGTAGCAAAGGAAAAATTTTTGGCATAGCGTTGTCAAGTAAAAGTTAATCAGATAATTTGCTAGCGGGGGTGCTAGTATTATAGCTTAGAATTAAATTATATATTAAATTAAATTGGAATAAATCAGTGACAGTTGAACTGTCTCTAATTTGAATAATTATCAGACCATTCAATTAATTAAATTTTAAGAACTTTTTATCCTTGTAACTTTTGTGTGGGAGCTCAGTCAAGAGTTATAAGAGACGCAAGTTTTATAGAAGAAAAAATGAGGAGGATGATTATGAGTGCTCGAATCATATCTCTGCTGAGAGGTGCTACGAAGATGATTAAAGAAGATACTAATATTTATTTTTGATAAACTATCGAACAAGCTGCAGATCAGTGGGTGAATCAGTGATTTCAACTGACTTGAAGTTGCAACTCTCCATTAATTATTTTAATTAATCACCTAATTTAATAAAAATTCTTACTATTTTGAGTCCACCGGATTCAACAGTTAAAGCGAAGACAGCGCGTCACCACCACTGGAGACGTTTTATGTTGACCGTGTTTCTAAGATTGTTATTCAAGTCAGGCACTGTTAATAAATTATACCCTTACTGAATTCCTCATAAATTCCGTTTAAATTCTTAAATTATTAACCTCTTTCGCTTCATAATACTTAAATCGTTGGTTTTTTATAGCATTAAATTTTATTTAAGTATTTTTATATAACTTCAAGGAAAAGATACTAAATGAAGACCAAAGCATTGAGCTATACGACATCTACATATAAATTTATAATTCAAAAGATAAAAGAAATAAATTTAATTATGTAAAACATAAGGCTTCGTACTATAATTGAATAATACTGTGATTTAAAATATGTAATTAAGAAAAGTATTTTTGTTGTTTCTTAAAATTAATTATGAAAGACAGATTTCTTCCTTAGAAATTAGAGAAGATATTCCTGAATACTTTAATATGGATTCTTTCATTTCCAAAACCCCATAATATGATAAGAAAGTGAAAATAAGTTGTGTATAATTAATTTCTTTATTAATACTTATAATCATGCTAAATTTTAACCCTAAACAGGCAATCTAAAGTCTGCTAGGAAGGTGACCTTGACGTCTGTCTCATATTCTCTAAATTTTATACCTTTAAGTGCTTCCTCTATCTCAGATAACTGAGTGTTAGGTTTCATAGGTGGTTGGTTGATTATTACTTTGTTTACTAACTTTTTCAAAGGTTCTGATACCTTGTCTATCTTACAATGTCTTGCTGCGAATTATATTGCATCATCTTCACTTTCACACTAGTAGTATTCCTCTGGTTTCATATCGCATTCAAGTATGATTGCAACTATAGACCAAATGTCCCACTGCACTGAACCATTGAGCCAAGTCTGTCTCTATGAGAAGTAGCCTGCAGTTCCTTGCACCGATGCTTCCTCAATGTTTTCTCTTCTTACAACTCTGTTGAAGTCTATGAAAGTTGCTCTGACTGGTTCAAAGTTTATCATGATGTTCTCTGGCTTGAGATCTCTGTGCACGAATTCCAACTCATGCAACTCCATCACTTCCTCTAACGAGGTAAGTGAGAATAGCAGTAAGCTAGTACTTGTTGCGCCTCGTGCTGAGAAATTCTCTTAGTGTGATCTCCCATTTAGGAAGGCGAATGGCGATGTAATCATGATCGATAAGAAACACCAGCAAGATGAAGAACGTACTAAGTCAAGTTTTTGTCCCTCGCTTCTCTCAACACTTTCAGTTCGTTCGCGAACTTTAAGACCTCTCTCTTCCTTCTTTACAAGGTATTCGTAAGGGAAGATCTTGTAAGCATACTCTTCTTGTATGATGGTGTCTCTTCGCTTCGCATCAGCAAGGTGGAGGTAATTTTGAACACACTCCTCCAAAGTTACAACTCTCAAGCATGGAGTCTTGCTTTGAGCTAGCTGAAACTTTACTGACACCATACACTAAGGCTTCTGATTCATGAACTCAATCTTCCTCTTCTTCTCCTCTTGCTTCCTCTTTAGTTGAACCTTGTCAAGGTATCGTGCTTGCCTCTTAGCTGGCACCATCTTTAAAAGTTTCTTTATCCTCAATTACGAACTCAGCCATGTGCTTCTTCTCCATGTGTTTCATGAGGAAAGCAGAGTGAGAGAATGTCTGCTCACAAGTTGAGCAAGGATAGCGACCGTCCACTTTCTAATGCTCTTAATCGCTCAAATCAATTGATGTCAGCATGATAATGATCCCAAACTATCATGAGAACTCAGTCACTAATATCTTTAATGGTAAATTGGCTCCGGAGGTTGCTCTATTCCTTCTTAGCGAGAAACAATTCTCAAATAAGTTGCCAGAACGAAGATTCTTCATTGGTGCCTTTGCTATTTTACGTGCGAAGACATCATCGAAGATGCACACTGGAATATATTATAAGTAGGATTAGCAAACCAAAGAAGCAAGGTAAAGCTATCATCGACTAATTGAAGTATCTCCCTCCTCTAGAAATTTTTAGTGAGTTGAAAAATTTGGCACCGACATCTACTTAATTAAGGAGAGCAAAGTTATTCTGTGCACAGAAGCAAAATACAAGCATGGATGCGACCAAGCCTCTATCAATATACAAACTTAGTGACGACGAGATCCACATAGATGCAGAAGAAGAGTCGAAAATGAGGAAGCCAGGTCCATCTGATTCAACAGAAAAAAAGAAACATCTTTAGATTTTCTTCTCCAAAGATTAGCAAAAGTGACTTAAGTCATTAAGCTAAACTTAAATACTTTTCCTAAATTTTCATTCTATCTTGCTACAGTCTCCTGAGAGATCTTGAGATAAGGAAGTTATTTATGGAAGATCTTCGCGCTCTACATCAAACTAAAGCGTTCTTATTGGCGAATAGTTTGGAATCAATCAAATAATTTATGTGAGCTTTTTTTTTAATATTAAAAGCTCGATGAGGAACAGCTACAATTACTAAGTTTTTCTACTCTAAAGCAAATTTTAAATTCGAGAGTATATTGTGGCACTCTCAACATTTTTGAGATGGAGTTGATGTTTGACAATAACTACTGATAAGGGTTACTATATCGATACCTTATAGTAAAAATGAAATGATATTGGATGTGTATATATTTTTGAGTAATTTCGCGTATGATTCGAATGATTAAAAGTATTAATAAAGAAATTAATTATACACTTTTTTTTCTCACATTCTTAGACAAAATGTAGTTTTTATTGAGACTATAATAACAGACTAAGAGCTCTTCAATAATTTAAGCAGTAAAAACTAGATTTTACTTCATAAAATACGGCAGTTTAATAAGCTAGCTGAGTCAATATTCCAAAACAAAGACTTCGACTAAAAATATTAAGATACCTCAGAAATTCCTAATAACAGAGAGATTTCTTTTGTCATTCTAGAACTAATTGCTTCTCATTTATAAATCATAGGTTATTTAAAATCATAATGTTAATAAGTATTAAACAATCCAAGGCTATGAGAAGTTTATCGAATTTTACGAAAGAATATACTCTTCAACTGAAGCTCAGCCAGAATTTGAGTTCCTTTAATTCACCCCCTATCTGCACTAGTATTTTTATCCCCTGGCTTAAGCAGTTGTTCTTTTTAAAGAAACGAAATATGATGAAGCCCTGAATATAATCAAAGACTTGGAACTTTATGAAATTTCCCCAAACTTTATTATGGTTTCCCAACTCATCATTAATTTTCGAATCAGAATATGTGAAAGAATTAAACTCAATATTTATCCTCAATTCATTTACAGTTTTCTTCTGTAAAGTTATTAAAACAAAGGTTTATGAAGGTTTGCGGACAAGATTCATTATACTCCGAAGATTAGCTGAAAGAAATTACTGAAAGGAATTTTTTAGAGTATATTGTAATATGTTTAATTAATATTTTTTCGCTATCTTATTATGAAAATTTGAATCTGTTCCTTTAGTGGACAAGACAGTGTACTTTTTCAAACAAGGATCTATTTAATGGAGCAGAGCACTTCATATCTAAGAACGAATCAGCTGCTATGGATTATATCAATTACTATATGGAGACAGGCCAAGAAGAAAAGCTTAAAAAATATATTGAAAATTTTCTGAAAAGCTATCCTAAAACATCAGCAAACATGAATTTATATTTTTAACACAGAGGATTTAGTAAAGTGTTTTATATAATTAATAAGATCACTAGATCATTATAAATAAGTTCTTCTAAATTGGGCTTAATTAAATACAAAAAGAACATTGGTCCCTTCGAGAGTTGAAATATTTTTTTTTAAAAGTAATTGTTAATTTCATTCCACTGCTTATTACAGTTAAGAATTGATTGCATAAAAATAATAATGAATTTAATAAACTATAAGCACGCCGGATGCGCTATCTCAAATTTAAAGATTTATTATACCATTCGATCCAGTATTTAATTATAAGATTTTTATAACTTTATTGTCAGGGATAGCTCATTCTTAGATTTAAGCAATTTCAGTTATTAAAATAGATTAATATCGATATAAATAATTCTTGTAAAACTGCGAGCAGATTGAAGGAGTGAATTTAAATATGATATTTAAAATGTTACCTGACAGAAACTCGATTTTTATTTTAATAAATAATCGATTCAATTAAATTTCAAACTATAATGTTAAAAATGTTAAATATTTGAGGATGAGAATTTAAACAAGAAGCTTCTAAGAGCAAATTCGGTACCCAAACTTTTGTTTCTTGGTGATTTTAAACGACATCTTCACCCAGGATAGTGAACTCAGAATAAAGTCATTTACTCATTTTGAGGACTCCTTCATGAAAAAGAATGAAGAGGATCTAGTCTCTGATTTTGAAAAACTAAAAGCGCTAATCATCTAAAAATGTGTACAGACGGCTAATTACTTTATGCTTGAACATTATAATGATATCAAATTGTTAAAATGTATTTTAATATGAACACACAACGATTGTATCATAGTAGTAGGATGTCTCTAAACAATATCTTGAATAATAGTTAAAGACAAACTTCAATATTGCAAAGGTTAATAAATATATTTCTCTTCTTATTAATTTTATCAATAAAATTTAAAGTTTAGATTATGTAAATCATGATGCTATAGAGCTAAATAAATATAGAGAAATATCAATAGATTATTAATAACTAAGGATATTATATATTTTTGAGAGAGAGGTCAATTTATGTTGAAAAAATATATTTTAAAAAATTAATTATGATGAAGAATAAGTTCATTTAAATGAGAATTTATCTTAAAATCCTATAATTAATTACTATTTAGGAGTTTAAACTTCATTCTGAATAAATATAGCTTGCAAACTTATATATCAGCATTATTTATTAGTTTTGTTTTAATTCTGTGGTATTCCTATTTATATGTGTTAATCCCTGAATACGAAAGAAAAGACATACATTTTATGATATTTAGTTGTTAACTGTTTATACTTAATGGTTTGAAATTAAAGCCAGAGAAGAGTAAGCACAATTCTATATAGTGCATATATTTGGAGAAATTTTCGAAACAATTTCCATTTATTCTTCTAAATTATTTTTGAAACTATTAAAGTTTGAAGTTAATTATACTGACTGGATTTTTATTCGCTTTTAAAGATCAAGTTTAGGCATCTTTAAAAGTATCTGCTGTTTATATTATTTAAGCAATTTTAAGTATTATATAACTAACTCTAAGATCTTAATTTATTATTTTAAATAACGATAATGATATAGGACTTTTCCAAATTTTAAATAATTAAATAAATCAATATCTCAAAGATTTATGACATGGTAGACAAAAGAAAAATAAAACTTTCTCGTATAAACCAATTTTTATTTTAAATTATCATATATAGTTTACCCCACTTGATTAAATTTGACTAGATCATTAAGAGCGAGTTAGATAAAGAGCAGGGCTAATCTCACTTATTTCAGAAACAGCCAAAACTCTTAGCCAAAGAATCTAATTTAAATTTAATTTGCTACATTCAGGACTTACAAATATCACTTCAATGGCCGATCTATCGGAAATTATGGTTTCTCTCGGGAAATGCGTTTTATTTGCTCTTGGAGAAAACGGCTTATTGCTAATATTTTTATATGATATTTGGAACTTATAATTTTCTGGTTTTTTAATAGTTTTCGAGATCTATGTCCCAAACTTCCAAATGTTCAATAGTATCATAAATATAGATGAGAATGTAATAAAAACGAATTAATTAATTAATTAAATTTAAAATCTTTCTCAGGTGAAGTGTGAGACATTGAGTTAGAATAATTACCATTCGATTTAGCAGTAAATTCTAAGCGACTTTCATCCATGTAATTTATTTATAAGAGTTCTGTGTAAAGAGTAACCTCGATCATAGCTATCGAAGCAGCAACATATTGAACTAGCTATTTCTCATTTTACCAGCAAACATTTTGCAACTCTTCATATATTATTTTAATTTCATTGATTTTTCAATAAATTTTAAACAATACTATTTTAAATTAGTCCTGAAAAGTCTACTTACTTTATACACGATTTATCCTAAAATGATATCTAGACTCAATAAATTTTTAAAATATAAATTTTTTAAGGAAATAGGATCACAGTCATTTTAATACTTAAATCCCTTTATCATTAATTTAAACAGCAGATTATCTAAAATATTGAATGAAATAAAATTTTCGTATATTTTCCATAATATTTAGTAGAGTGTATCACTCTAGAAAATAATATTTTACAAATAGCTAATAATTTTATCTTCTTCCCTTTAGTAGGTTTTGTAATTTAAAATAAATTTGAATTTAAGGAGCAATTGATGATTCACTCTATAATTTCATTTTAAATCTTTTTATTATCAATTGATTTGCTTTTAGAGGTATCAAATTAGAATTTATTCGAACCAATCTTGTTAAATTACTAACTTAATTAATTATTGAAAATTAAAAAATGAAATCTCTTAATAAAATAGTATAAATTAATTATTTAGCTAATTTTGATTTGCTGACTATGTTTAAGTTATTTATTAAAATTAAATCAACTTTAAGAGTACACAAATTTATATTTTAAAATAATTAAAACTTTATGAATAATAAGTTGAGATGTCGAGCTCAGAAGAAGAAAAAAAGGGCTGCTTTGCATGGAATTCAAAAGAACTAAATTTTAATATATCAGAGAAGTCCATTTATATAGAATAAAAGTTATTTTAAATCGAGCTACAAAAATGGAAACGATAAAGATAGTGAATCTATTCTATTCATGATCTTAGATATCAAGCTTTTCCGTATGTCATCAAGATTATTTTTAAATTAATTTGAATGCTTTATTTTAGAACTGAGTTCGTGTTTAATTAAAGAGAAGAATATCATGAATTCTTTCAATTTATAAATTCTAATATTTTAGTAAGACTAGATCAAATTTTGAAGTAATTATTATCTTATCTTTTTTTTTAGTAAATAAGATTAGATAAAAAGCTCGAGAGAAGAAGAAATTTTGAGAGTATTGTAGAAAAAGAACTTTAAGATCCTGAATAGTCATTCCTTCTGAAGTCAAAATAAAAATTTATTTAGAGCTTAAATATTTTAAAGTTCGAACCAGAATTTTAAAATAAGAAATTCAAGAGAGATTATCTTTTTTTTAAATAGGAGATTATTTTTAGACAATCAAACTGAATGCAAGAGCAATTACATTTATTATATATTCTTAATAAGAAATCATATTTTAGACAATCGATCCAATCATATAGAGTTCTACTTGACGGAGACTCGGGATATCTTTGGATTTCTAGCAATTTAAGACAGATAAGCATTATTCAATATTAACAAGAAAATCTATATGCCAAAGATTAAATTAAGCAAGAAGCAGAAAGATGAAGAATATAAAGCGTCATAAGATGAGAATTTTAAATATAGATATATTAAGGCTGTGTTAAAAAGATAGAATTGGGGATTCATAATTTACAACAACAAAAAAACACATTTAAAAAATAGAGAAATGTCACTATATTGACTCATTATTTTGCTCAGAAAGCATATGACCTTCATAAGTTCACATTCTTGCTATTTTAATTATGATCACTTATTTCCATTAGTGCATTTTTAGTTACTTTTCTCTTATTACAAGCGCCTACTAAATTAAGATGAATTTTTAATAGTCTATAGAAGCATGCCCTTGTCTTATTGAAATTTATCCTTTCCTTTTAAGGTTCTTAAGAGGTAAAGAAATCTGTAATATTCCACTATCATAAAGAACTAAATATAGAGTTGAGTTTTAATGCTCTCTTGCTAAGTTTTGTCTTAGCAAAAAAAAATCATCATAAATTTTCAGCTAAATTAAGTTATAATCATTATATAATTGAATGGTGTAATAATTATTAAAATTGGTCATACTTAAAATGTCACGATTTTATACCATTGTAAAAATTAAAAAATATTTGAGAACTATGCAGTGATCTATGGAAATAAAGAGGTGATGATATCTCATTACAAATTGATATAGATAATGAATATTAATTCATTCTTTGTCAGATAAGCAAAAGTTGAATCGTTGTAAGCTAGGTGATTTCTTCCCTCTTCCATAAGATATAGAAAAAGATAGTCCTGAAGCCAAAACTTTATTAACTGGGGCTGAGAATTTTAGAATCGTTGAATTTAGAACCTATTAATTTTGAAAAAACGATTGAATTAGGCTTCTTGCTAACTTTTTAATTTATTTAATTTAATTTAATTTCTAATGATGAATCATAAATTTAGATATGATTTTGTTTATAATAAGAAGAATTTTTTCCAGATTTTTCTTTGAAATTAAATTAAAATCTTATTTGATTTTCCTATTATGATCTGATTAAATCATTTATCAATTATTGATTTAATTATAAAATGATATATTCTGGAATATATTTTTATATATCTTATAACCAATACTTATACTTTAAATATTCAAATTAAATGTCTGCTCAAAATTTGTAATCCTTATTTTTTCTTTTTTTTATTTAAATTAAAATATCCCGACTCAAGGTATTTAGAAATAAGAAAGACGAATAAATGATAAGGTTAATCTAATATAGGACATAAAGAGAAATATTCTCTCTAAAACATTTTCTATGCAATTTTTCATTTGTTCTTATTTTGCGCTTGCTCTTCATTATCTCACATTTATTTATATATGATATTAAACTTAATCGAGATATTTTTTCATTGAGAAAAAGAGATTTTTAAAAATAAAACTATTATGATTTGTTGCGTAAAATTTTTTAATGATAAGACAAAAATTTTGTTTATCTTTGAGGTTCTTTATTTTTTAAATATTTTTGAATTTATATTTTAGAGAAACTCTATGAAAGGGAGAACAATACGCTACAAGCAGTGAAAATATAACTCAAAATTTAATAAGAATTATAATTCTTGCTATCCTTGTCTCAGCTACATCTCTTCTTTTCAAACTCCAGGTACCAACTTTTAAGTCTCCACACCCGAAAAAAGTGGTAGTTGTGTTTTTTAATTCCGGGACTACGATATTTTTTTACCTCAGTCACCTGCAGAAAAATTCAGATATTTAATGAATGAAAGCTTGTTCTGTACTGGTAAACTTATGTTTTGAATATAGACTAAGTTTGAGCAAATATTGGGAAATTTGGTCTTACATCATCATATAAATAGAAGAGAAATTTTTTAATTAAATATATCGATATAAATCTTGAATTTTATATTAAATTCTGACGATAATCACAAAGACTGGAATAGAGAGTGACCTCACGACATCGAAACTTTTTAAAAGCGAGACAACTATCTCAATACATGGCCTAGTTGGCAACAAGCAAAATTACAATGTCACCAAGAAAGATAATATTATGCAAAATATCTTATTAGAAATGATATTGTAAGTTTTCAAAAACTAAAAGATAAATTTTAACCTAAAACAATTAATAATTTAAGGTTATTATCCGCATTAAACCCATCTAAAAATAAATTTTGTAAAATTACATTATTATATTAACATTCTTAAAGATACGAGGCAAACTCGATTAAACAAAAATAGCTACACATCTCAGCACAAATTCATTTTACTCTAAGGAATGGATATAGTCACCCTGATCAGTAGTAATAGCCTGTTCTCAACATCAACTCCATCGCAAAAATGTTGAGAGTGCCAGCGCGCACTATACTCTCGCATTTGAAAGTTGCTTTGCAGATGAGAAAGTTAGGAGTTGCAGCTGTTCCTCATCGCACTTCTAATTTTCAAGATTGGGCACATCATTATTTGATTGACCCTCAAACTTTTCGCCACTAAGCGCACTTCAGTTTGAGTAGCGCGCGAAAAATTCTAGTAGTTGTTCCTTATCTCAAGATCTCTCGTAGACTGAGCAACCCATCTATCGTTGAAATGGCAAACGTACAAAACTGTGAATCGAGTGAAGCGCGTTATAGTTTTAGCCATTTTATTTATAATAATCTGAAATATATTTACACTGCTCGGTGTGAGAGGGATAGCGTGAAGTTTGTATGTGCTGACGAAGCTGTGTTTTACACACAACACCCTTTAGAGAAGATTTAGTACAAAAGAACGATAACATAGAAGTTTCGAGTAGAAAGTAAATATAACTAAAGTGCGTTCTGCAGGAATTACCGAAGACTCAGGCTTAGAAGCTTTGTCTTTATCCTCGCTCTATCAAGCGAGAGCAGTATGTTGCGTTCCTTAAGAAGCTTTAGAGAGAAGATACAGACGGTGAGATCGTTCTACTCGTTGACAACCTCAGCGTACACAAGACAAAGGAAGCGAAGAAGGCATACGCTGAGTTTAACATATCCTGTTTTTGATGTTCCATACTCGCCAGAGTTCAACGGCTTGAGTTTGACTGGAACTTAGTTAAGGACACTATAAGAAGCTGCTGCTCTATCACGTGATGCATGATTAAGCTATCGATACAGAGGATTTAATAGTGAGTAGTTGTAAGAGAGTGGAAGAAGAGAAGACAAAGTTATGTGCGAGATAAGGTAGAGTGAATATTTAGGAAAAGTATTTAAGCTTAACTTAATGACTTAAGTCACTTTTGCTTATCTGGGAAGAAGGGATACTTAAGAGGTTCCTTTCTCTCTTCTGTTGGGCCAGCACATGGACCTAGCTTCCTCATCTTCGAACCTCCCGCATCTATGTGTATCTCGTCGTCCCTAAGTTTGTATAGTGATAGACGCTTGCTCACCTCGATGCTTGTATTTTGCTTCCGTGCTCTGAATACCTTTGCTCTCTCCTTCATTAAGTAGATGCCAGTGCAGGTTTCTCTAACACAGTTAACTCTAAAACTTACTAGAGAAGTAGGGATACTTCTGAAGCTGCTCAAACCATTCGTCGCTGATAACTATTCCTTACTTCTTTGGGTCGTTCTCCTCTACTTAGAATCTCTTCCTGTGTGCATCTTCAATGATCTCTTTGAGGTACTCTGCACGTACAGTAGCAAGGACGCCAAAGAAGAACCTTCGTTCTGGCAACTTGTTTGAGAGTTGCTCCTTGTTAGGAAGGAATAGAGCAACCTCCGGATCTCCCATCGCATCGTCATACATATTAGTGACTGAGATTTCAGGAAAGTTTGGGATCTCCATCATGTTGACATCGATTGTTTTGAGAGCTTTCTTCTCATCAGCAAGAATTGCTTTGAGGAACGAGATCTGTTTTAATATATTTTCAACTAAAAAATATCAAGAGAGGAAAACCTCCAGACATGCGTAAATCCCTTTCAATGAGTTGCTAGATTTACTATTTCAAAATTTATCATTAAGAAAAATTTTATTTAATAAAATTTTAAATTTTAGAATATTATTTTAAATTCTTTTGGGATTTAATTGAAGAGATTGAAGTCCAAGATGATGATGAATATTTTTAAACAGAAGCCCCTAATCTATAAGTTAATATAGTAAAAGAAACATAGAATAATATATTAAAAAAAATTTATAAAACATAAGATGAGTGATAATAATCTTTTTAATCTTTCTTCATAAAATTAATTTCAACAACTTTCTTTCAATAAAAACAATGTTCCCAATATCATAACAGTCTCCAGTAATTAAAACACAAAAACTTCAACTTAGCAGATATCTCTGAATAACATCATCGGAAAGGAGACTAGTACAAATATTTAAACTGGAGAAGGAATAAGGTTGCAAGAGGTAGCCACCATAGATGACTTTACGCTATTCAAGGAATTCCAAGAAGCATTAATTTTCAAGTCAACTCACTAAATCATTATTCATGCTAATAAATTATTCGATATTTTTTTTGTAAAAAATAAATTTACTATGAGCATTTAAAATTATTCAAGGGCTGATCTTGCATTTTTCTCAGAGAAGGAAATTCTCAAAGATGGAGGTGATAAAGATGGCAGTAAATGCTTAAAATCCATTAGTATTTTACAATACTCCAGTTTAAGTGCATCCTTAAAAGGGTTCAGACCTCAAAAAGCCTATTGTTTTTGTAGAAGAATAAAACAAACAGTTCTTACTAAAACACTTGGAGCTTATTTATTAACCCAATGCTATTTATATAGTTTAAGAAATCATGGAAAAATAGAAGATAAGAAGTCACAAATTTATTAAAATATTCAAGCCTTTCTCTCTGAAAACAAAAATATGAAGGATCCACAGGTCTTACTTTAGTTTATTCAACCTTTTCAAAGCACTATTCTTCATCTGTTATTGATCTATAAAAGCTTGAGTAAGGAGGAGAGGCGTAATTATTTTTTGCCATTCGTTTACAGGATGATAACTACTGACAACTAGGAACTTGTAGCAAAATGCACTTTGCTTTATGAGAAAGCTTCGGGAGGGTGTGGCGGAAACTAACCTCCACCATCCAAAATTATAATTTTTAATTAAAAATTTCAAAATGGGGCAAAATAGGCCGAAATACTTAAATAATTAAGAATTTTAAAGATTAAAACTTTTTACTGGGTCAACAAATAGATTTTCAAATTATATTTCTAAAGACCAAAATTGACTTTATTCTTGAAGATATATGTTTTTAGGAATTTTTAGTAGCTAAGTAAAACATGATGTTTTATAAACATATTAGATATTTTTCACAGTTACGTGAAAATTCTTCATTCATATATTCGCGAATGCAGAGAAGGTAAGGGCTCTGAAAAGCGATAAAAAAACCAGCTTTTATTATAATTCTAATCTTTCTTTCAAATTAAGTTAATAAAATTTAAACTCATATAAACTTTTCAGTAAATTTTATCTACTTATTTTTTATTTAGTTAGGCCTAAAAATTAAAATTCCCTCTCAAATCGTTATAAGGTAAGGGTGATTTACAAAGAGAGTCATAGTTTGATAATGCTATAGCCATTGTAGATCTTTATTTAACTGATTAAGCTTAGATTCAGTTCAATAATACTTTTTGGACAAAAGCTTAAAATCTTAAATTTTAAAAAATGACCCTCTCGAGGATTAATTACACAAAATTCTCTCAATTATTCGGTATTTTGGGCCAAATTTTGCCAAGAATGCAATGAAGATTAATATTTTATTGATGGTGCGGGAAGTTAACCTCCGCCCCCTCCCCAAAGCTTCCAATGCCTCTAAAGTCCATAACGCTTTTATTAGCATCTTACGGGAATCTTTTTTTTTAATTAATTTTTTTATTCTATCCTATAGTATAAAAAAGCGTTTGTAAAGAGAATTTATTTTAAATTAATAAATTATGTAAACTAAAAAATTATCTAAATCTAAGAAGTTTTTTAAGTTTTAAGTATGTTTGGATAAGAAGCGATGAAATAAATATTTTTTAAAGATGGAAATCTAATATATGAAAAGAGGGATGAATCAGTATGTTTATGATTTAATAATGGGTGATGACGATTCTGGCAATTGATTTTTTAATTTATTATATTTAATAGAAGCAATTCTATGGAAATAACAAGAAAACCAAAGAGTTTAAAGGGAGTGGATTGAAAATATAATTTATTGGCTTACTAAAGTATCTTAATTCGTAATAAGATTGTTTAAGCATCGTTTGAATTTTTTTCTTTTCAAAAGTCCAATAAAATATTCTAAAAAAGTTGCATGAAGCATTAATTTTTAATCAAACAAAACTGAAGAACTCTATGATAACTATTTTCATAAGACAGAGATAGTTTTCATTAAAGAAGGCATTCCATTTAAGTTCTAAACTTTTAAAAAAGTCTAACGTGTTTTTATTCAACTTCTTAGATTTAAATATGAAATACTTTTAGATTCTAAAATTGCTAAATAAGCCTTCTTGCATTCCTGTAGTTAAAGAGGAGATGTTAAGTCAACATTTTAAAATAGCTTAACTAAATTTTAAATTAAAAATGTTCATCTTGGTTTAAAATACGCATCTCATCAAGAGACACGTTGTTATTGTTGAAAAGGCATTTTATAATCTCTAAGAGTTGATTAAAGTATGGAAGAATCCTACAGAGGCTGCCAGACAAAATGAATTTTACTCTCCTTACAAACTTCTATATTTTTTCCTGCAAACTTTGAGAATTAATGCCATAATAATTTTGAGGGCGATGAAGTTCATTCATAGCATGGGAATATTCTATGGGGATATGAAGCCTTAGAATTTACTAATTTTCAAGAATTATGATGTGAAG